>OX336372.1:52263292-52288292 GCA_946902895.1 Fragum fragum | reverse complement strand
CAAGCCATTGCAATTGTTTAGATTTAATCAAAATAGGGTTAACCGATTTTGACTAGCGAATCGTCAGTGCGCGATAAAAATATCGTAACTACAGCTTGTCTAATCTGGGATAACTTTTAAAATATGGGAGAGTGCATCGATTTCATTGAGTGATTTTTTAAAAAAAAAGGCCCATCACTTTCATCGTCGGCTACCCATGATACTTTGATTACGTTACGTCTACTCATGTAAATGGCGAGACTATCCCGTTGGGTGTCGACGATGAATAACTATAGGGCCTACTCAAGAATGATTTAATTTTTATTATGCCTGTGAACATAGTCACTTAGATTCAGAAATATATAACAACTTTTTAAAAAAGGCTCTCTCTTTATAATAAATATATACACAAGGTTATGCAGCTGCCATTGTTTTAAAGCTACGGGCGTTTTTACAAGCATCGCTGTTTCGTTTCCCTAAGAGTCAAACATTCTTTGTGCCGGAAACCAGTGGTGTCTGTAAAAACAGAATCCAAGTGCCTATGCCTGTGAGGATTTCTGCATTCTCATTAGCTAAAAAACTGACCAATCTTGGTTGTCAATAATAGCATCAAACGACCAATCAAATAATTCATTTAGACCGATGGTGAACTTCCAACTCCAACGTTGACCTACATTTTTGTGAAGCGTTCTAGATGGTTTGTTGACTTAGATGTCGTAGAAGGTCGCCAAAGTGGGACACGCTTTGGATGGCTCGGATAGAATCTTCTTGTAATATTGTGAAAAACAACTTCAAATTGTGTCGAAATGTTTTTGGAAAATGTTCTAACAACTACAAACTGTCATGGGATTTAACGCCACTTTCAACAGTATTCCGTTTATATCGCGGCGGCTGGTACACCTAACCACGGCTACCTGTCATTTCTTACACCAGTACAAAACGTTCTGTCCGAGTCACCAGCTGCTTTTTCTTATCACTCGTCTATCGGTGAGAGACATATGACGCATACCTCTATCAATATTACCTTTCGTCGACAAAAACGTCGGTCGAGCCAGGGATCAGGCCCTTGGACCCCAGAATTAAAACTAAAGCGTGCAACAACAACAACATCATTAGGTTCTTTTTTTCACCTCTAAATTATTGATAGTTAGAAAGGGTTTGTTTTGTATATTTGAATGAGTTTTAACGCCACTTTTAACAGTATTTCAGTCATATCTCGGCGGCTGGAGCACCTCACCATTGATTTTTGTATTTCCCACACCAATACTACGACTACATCCTTTCTGAGTCTCCAGCTGCGAGTATCCACCCATTGGTCGGAGGCAAATGTCAGAGAGGAGATTTGCCGCGACAGGGGATCTAAACCCGGGATCTCATGGGGTTCTGCTACTAATGTAGAGCTATGGCTAATGCGCAATTGGTTAAAAAAAAACAAGAGGGCCGTTGGCCCTCGGGGCGCTCACCTTAGATAAATGCCCTCTTATTTCAACAGTCTAATTTGATGTTAAGGTTAGGATGATGATACAAGAGAGCCTGACCATACTTTAAACGTATATAGGCTCTGTACCTGGGGAAAAAAGTCTTAATCACGCATTCCAAGGCTTTGGGACTAAGTTGAAAGGAGGAAAACACTTTCCACTACCTCTTGATCAAAGGGTTATAATTTCAGAAATATCAAAGAAGTCAATGAACTGATGCTTCGTTCAAAATATCAAGGCTGTACGCCTTGTGGATCAGGAGGTGCCATGGCAACCAGAGTTTTTTTTAACGCATTTCAATTATTATAGCTTTTTTAAACGGGATCACCGAAGCAACATTCCTGCCAAATTTGGTTCAAATTGGCCCAATTTTTAGAAGGAGATGTCGTTAAAAAATCGTTCTTTATTTCTATATACCCCCCCCCCCCTTGGGACTCCGCCCCTAGGGGCCAGAGGGTCAAAATTTTATCTATTTTGAACGAGGTCAAATTCTGATGTTTCATGCAAAATATCAAGACTCTACACCTTCTTGGTCAGGAGGAGAAGATTTTTCAATATTATTTCAAAATTTCACCTTTGTTGACATGGCAACAATAATTTAAAACCGGATTTCAATTCCTGTAGGTGTTTACAAAGGGGATCACCTACGGAACATTTCTGTCAAATTTGGTTCAAAATTGGCTCAACGGTTTGGGAGAAGAAGTCTTTAAAAAATTGTTCTTTATTTCTACATAAACTCCAGCCCTTGGGATCAGAGGGTAATGATTTTCGGTATTTTGAAAGAGGTCAATATATTAATGTTTAATGCAAAAGGCTCCACACTTTTCGGGCCAGGAGGAGAAGAGTTTTAAAGATTTTTCTAACATTTCACTTTTGTTGCCATGGCAATCAGAATTTTAAATGAATTTCAATTCTTGTAGCTATTTTTAAAGGGGGCCACCGGAGGAACATTTCTACCAAATTTAATTCAAATTTGCTCTATGATTTTGGAAGAGATGTTGTTTAAAGAAATTGTTGACGGACGACGCACGACGGATGCCGGACGGACGCCGCACAAAAGGTGGGCACAATACCTCACTTGATCACTTTTTGTGCTCAGGTTAGGTAACAAAAATGAAAAAAAAAAAAAAAAAAAAAAACACACACACAAAAAAAAAACATACAAACAGATACGTATAAAATATTTCAAAGACAAGAAATGAAAAATGTTTTTACAAATTCAGTAAAAGATTTTCTCGCATACGAAGAAAGTTATCTTTCGTGCAGTCTCATTAAACCTGAAATCTGATATCATAATTTTATGTATTAATTTATTGGAGCGTTCTAGTTATTAATTTTGCACTGCGTTTTTCTTTCTTAACCCTTTCCTCTTCAATCCCTGTTTCTTACGTCCCTCTGTTTTTATACTTGAGAAAACATTATAAAAAATAGAAGAAATTGCTTGTAACAGTCAATTTCTTCTTTTTCCACAATATTTTCTGCCTTACCGAATGATTATTTTTCAAATAAAAGTGATTGTAAATTGTTGTCTACAAAACCTTTTGAACAGGTCTAAAATTTTAAAATACGGAAAAGGGTTGAATACCCATTAATACTATACACCTTCAAAGAAAACTTTCGTTTGATGATCCATCCTCGGAGCTATGTTACAGAACAGAACAGAACAGAACAAAGGTTTATTAATGACTCATTCGCAAGGTACATCCTCGTAACATATACAATGCAACAATTAAATGGACACGAAAATCAATACAGCCTTACAATATATGCTTATCATTTTAGTGAATATATTCATCAGAGAATGGGAAAAAGTGACACCCTTCAAGAAAGAAAAAAAGCTTTGGAACACTTTGTTGAAATTACTTGTTACAAGAAGGGTCTTCATTGCCCACAATGTTGGGGTTTTTTTTATCCTGAAAAGACACAGTCTATTCTCAACTATAAATTGTCGTTTTCAACTTCTTTCAACCTGGTCCAGTCTAGGATTTTGTCTTTAAGGTAATTCGTTACAGACCTAGTTAAAGGAATGTTGTGTATGTTGGACCCCTACTGATAAGCTAATTGCCTTATCTGTAAATCACACCAGGGGTTAACAATCTTGTATATTCCATTAATTTACATGGTCAAAATTTGTCAATATTATGCAATGTTTGCAACTTAGCTTTATGCTGATGAGAATTTGATAGAAAACAAAGTAAAGTTATTTTTTTAAAGTTTATCTTATCATTTTTATGCATTTAAAATTTCAAATTACTGAATGAAAAGTGACCAAGTTGCAGATTGCAAGATTGAATGTAATTGAAAGAAATTTACATGAATTACTGTTTATGTAATTTAACCGGTTAAAGAGTTTCTTCAAACATTGTGGTAAAGTAAGAATTCTGGTAAAAATACTTTTTTTCCATTTTGATTTATCTCCTGACCTAGAATATTGAAGTATTTCCTGAATATTATAGCAGTTTTACAAACTACAAATGTTCGATTTAATAAAAGAAATAAAGTGTTGAAACATTAAGACGAAAGTGGGAATCAGAAAAGTCCATGTTTTCTCCTCTTTTGTCATTGTTGTCTATCAAAGTTATTCCAGTTGCTATTTGCGATCTGTTATGACAACAATATCATAATATTTTGTATTTTTACTGTCTCCTGCACTTTGAAAAAGTCTTAAAAGTGAGAACATTATTCATTAACAATTATGACCAGATAATATTTAAAATTAATTTCAAGAGACAAATTAGCTACAAAGAAAGTGCACAATATATGCCACACTTATCGATGGTAATACAGCAGATTTAATCCCTTGTATACTGTATATAGCTTCCTTATCAGATAAGGTCGTTAAATTCTCAGCGGGAGGTTAATTGTATATCTCATTGGGGGGGGGGGTCAAATAAAGAATGATTTAACTAGGCCTTTTAAGGCTCTATTACTCTCGAAGGGACAGAATTTCTCGTCAAAACGAATCCTGAAATTGTTTACAGACGCCCTATCAATACTAGTAATTTCAGAATACATAAATAGGTCACACGTCCGATATGAAAAGCTTTTTCCTAACAACATAAAAATAATTTTGAAATTTATTTTCGTTTTCTATTCAGCAGCAAATCTTTTCATATAGGGTTTGTGACGGACCTATTCTGAAATTATCTATAGAAGGGTTTGTAAACAAGTTTAACGACTATTTTAGGATTCCTTTTGGTGAGATTTTTCCCCCTGCGACAGCCGTAGTGCCTTTAAAACGCGGGCGGATACTTATAATACACTCGAATTGATCTTCAACCTTGAAAAATAGATCATTACATTTTTTTTACAGTTTTTGCTGACGATGAGCCCTAATTTCTATGTGTAAATCAGCCGCAAACTTCAGCAATCGATTGTTATAGCCAGACTCTTCGATTTCACATTCCATTCTGTTAACCCTTCCTGTTTTGCAAAACTTTAGACCTCTCCATTCAAAGATTTTTCAGACGAAAATTTAAAGTAGATTTAATTTGAAAATTGACCATTCAGTAGGGAAGAAAATATTGTGGAAAAAGAAGAAATTGCTTGTGTCAAGCAATTTCTTCTTTTTCTACAACGTTTCTCTCAATTATGAAAACACATGGATGTAAAAATAAGGGTTTGAACAGGAAAGGGTTAACCGACTTCTCATAGAATCCATCTTAGATAAACTGTGAAAAAAATGACTGCTTGCTTGCAATGCCTACAAACCTCCTATAGGGCAGTTCGGCTGTAGTTATAAGCAACGTCATTTTGTAAGATATTCGTACTTGGATATATAGATGCAGGGCGAATTCGTTGGTTGGCGATGTAAACGTCGTAACTACAATTTGAAAAAGCTGTATTTACGGCGTTTAAGTCGCGAGACCAGCCAAAATGCTTAACATAAATGGCGGACTTCAAAATACATTTCTGGGCCCGAGATTATAAAACTTTTTTGGTACTTAACTGAAAATTTACTCAAAATTCAAATTTGAATTAATATTTTGTTTTAATTACATTTGTGTATTAACAGAAATAAGTTACAACCTTCACATATTGACATTTACTTTCATGCTACTACTATAAGATCTAAGCAGAAAAACATCTTTTATCCAAACTTGAAGTTTGAGTACATTCTCAACTGAGCACGAAAAAAGGTTTATAATCTCGGGCCCTGGTCTAACAGAAAACTTTGAACTGTTTGATGTTGCAAGCTCTTTCGGAAGCTGTTCTTTGAAAAGAAAACATTGAAGCATTCCTAAGACTAAGCTTATCATTATAGATGAACAAGTTATAGTGAATGATCAAAGGTCAATTTAGTCTATCTGTAGAATGGTATTGGTCTTGATGCACAAAAAAAACCTTGCAGTATATGAGCCCATGCGTGACATTTCCAACAATTTCGCATGTGCGTGACTTGCACATATTGAGCACCTTGGACAGCCATTCGGGGCAATTAGAATATTCGCTGATCGTTTAAAGAAGCTTTGGGTCAGTATCTATCTACAGAGCGATGAGTGAAGACTCTCATCAGACAGTGCAGTTGCACAGGCTGATCTGAGTCTTTACTTGGCGCACATGTGTAATTGTTGGAAATATCACGGATGGGCTCATATAATGTTGCAAAACTCAGAGTTTCAAGTTTCCATTTTTTTCTGTATATTTTGTTTACGCAATAGAAACTGGCGGTGTAAGGTGTAAAGATTATTTTGGTCTTTATTGTATTGTGAAGGCTAGGTTGAAAGTACGTTCTCTTTTTGTTTTGTTTTGTTTATTTCTTTCACAACTTTAATGGATGAAGCATCTTGTGAAATTTGTCCGCTATCCGCCCGTTTTTCAGAAGCCATTTCTCTACAACTTTTTTGCCAAATTAGGTGAAACTTTATTTATTAACAATTTTTATTGCCGGCGTATGGTGAATTTCCGTTTTGGTTTGTATATTTGTTGTTGTTGTTGTTGTTGTTGTTTTTGTTTGTTTGTTTGTTTTAAATTTATACCTTTTCCATAGAAATAGGGACATTTTTATGTATGCTTTGTATAATGTTTTGTATATCGACGATGAACCATACGTGTTCAAGTCGTTATCTTGAATAAAATTTCTGTTCTGTTCTGTTCTATAGAATTTGAACTGGTTCACAATAACAATTTTTTCAATCACTGGCCCCGCCCACTTACTCCTTTGGCCACTCCTACTGTCTACGATAGAAAGTCTCGCTTTGATTTTAAGCGGCGTTTATTTTGCAAAATCTATAGCCAGCAGCATGTAACAAAGAAGTAGAATGGTTGGTTGGCGACCTAAACGTTGTAAAAACAACTTTAATAAGCCGTAGTACGACGTTTATATCGCCAAACCAACAAAAATGCTTTCCACAAATGGAGGCCAATGTCGGAGTTTAAATATCATTTCCGAACTGAATGGATAATTTGATTGGTCGACAGATTCCTTTATTGACAGCCTCGATTGGCCAATTAGGCACGCTACTTATCATTCACACATCGTTAATATACAAACAATGCATGTCGCGATGACTTTTGTCGAATCGTGGGTAGGCAAGCAAAACATCGTAAATACAGCTTGAAAAAAGTCTGTACGACAATTTGTTCGTATACCGACGAAATATCGAAAAGTCAGAATCCGAACTTCTGACCTTAGGATTGAGATCAAGCACGGTGCCATATCGACTTGACAAACCGGGATATGTAGCGAAGTAGGATGGCCATTTTAGATTCTAAGAGCCAAAGATTCCGGTCCTTGTAAGCCTGCGCGGTCTGACTAGGGTCTGAATAGCACCGTTCTCAAGAGAGCCTCTACTCACTAAACAGGTCATAAATGCCCTGAACTTAACTCAAGCAAACTCATAGTCGGTCCGCTGAGAAAAGAATGACTATATACGACTGGTCGATGATAGAAATTTCCGTTTTATTTAAGAGATGACGAGAATATTTTTTGTTTTCATGGAGGTATGAACCGAAAAACCTAATCACACTGTATGAATACGCGAAGCCACTAGCTGCATCCAACATGAAGTTCGACTTAAATGTGTTAAATGGAGTTAATTTGCAAATTTTGTCGTCAGTAGCAAGTAAAAAAATATATAAAATGGTTGTTTCGCGACTTAAACGTCATAACTACAGTTTCTATAAGCTGTCTTTACGACGTTTTGATCGCAAAACTACCAAAATACTTCACGTAACTGTTGACCATTGTCGGAGTTCAAAGTTGACTTCCGGTCTAAGTGTATTAAGTAATTGGTCTATGATTATGATTTCATAATAGTAGAAATATGCAGTAACGGATTAGAAGTTGGTTTCAGTTTATGATCAAGAAAAACAAGACACTTAATCACCGTTGTTGACTTGTTATCTATACCTTACATAATTTGTGTCACACGGATTCCTACGGAATACCGTAAGCGCCATAGCGTTTTTTTGTGTAACAAATAGTACATGAGGCACGAAAGAACGATGATGAGAACACGAAAGTACGAGAAAACAACGGTGATACCATTATAGTTCGACTACGAGAACACGAGAGTACGACAGGGAGGACACGAGAATACGAGATCACGAGGCGAAGGTAAGAGATAGTCTCGTGTTCTCCGAGGCTGTATCCTCGTCATCGTAGTCTCATACTCGCGTGTCATAATCGTTATAATGTTCTCATATTCTCACTATCGATCTGTCGTGTTCTCGAGTCTCGTGTTCTCAACATCGTACTCTAGTGTTCTAGTCGTCGCACCCTCCGTTTCTCACCGTCGTATTCGCATACTTTCGTGTTCTCATCATCGCACTGTTGTGCCTCGTCTTCCATTTTTTTCACGGCCCAAACGGTATTCCGTCGTTTAAACAAGCACGTGTTCGAGAATCCGATAGCTTATACTTCAAGTCGATTGTATGATCAGGTTTCAATAATTCTAAAGGTGCCTTTGAAAAATAGTTAAATAGATAAAAATATGAAATAAACGAATGCGCCGCCTTCAGATATATGTCATTTGGCTTTTTTTTTTGGTTGTTGTTGTTGTTGTTGTTTTTGCTGCTGCCTATTGAACAAGTCGAAAACGGAGCATAACTTGTACAAAAATGTATCCGGACTTACCCCATTATTAGTACTAAGATCGATATTTTAAATAGTATTGTCCCAAATGCGAGCACAGTGCAATATTACAAGGAACGAAACTCTTCGCTTACAGTAGAATTCTCGATCTAGATTGGAAAAAGAAAAGAAAACGAATACGATCATCAATAGTAAATTTAAACTGACATAGGGATGACTAAATTGAATAACAAACAATATGAGAAAATGAGAAGCTGTTTGAAACAATAAAGGTCAACCTATCACACGATGATGTCGATTTTTTAAATGATAAAGGGTGCATTAACCCATTCCAACTCAATCCCTCCTTTTTACGCCCCTTAAGAAAAAAGCTTTTGAAAACATTGTGGAAAATGAAGAAATTGCTTGTATCAAGCAATTTCTTCATTTTCCACAATGTTTTCTATCCAAAACGACAAAAAAGTTCAAAATTCCATCAACTTGAAATTGTGGTCTGCAGCTTCTTTCAATTTGGACCAGTCTAAAATTTTGCTGTGTTGGAATGGGTTAAAACGCGGGGTTGAATGGTAATGGATGAAGTCGCAGATTAGTGACTATGTAAGATAATGATGCGATTCAAGCTTCTTACGTTGATAAATGTTCTTAATTTGATACTGTCTACCCTTTCAGTTGTTGACCTAGAACTAAACTTATGCAGGTATTCAGTATCTACATACTAAGTAATGAAGTAATGTGACAAAATGGATATATAGCTATACATTCCTGTACTTTAAATAATGGAATTCTACAAGGTAGGGACATGCTTCACCCATTTACCAGATGACGAAAATTTAGACTGGTCCAATTTTAAAGAATTTGAAGTCGACATTGTCAAAACCAGTAAAACCTGCATTGAGCGACCACTCAAGGCACAGCCAAAAACTGGTCGCTATATAAAGATGACGTATTTTAGCTAGCAAAGCGTCAGCTTTGATAGCTCAAGCTTACAGACAAAATTTTGAGGTCTCCTCAGAGTTCTTGAGTATTTCAGGGATATTGCAAAATCTGCCTGTAAAATCACCTCCTAGGTAATTTTAGCTCACTCGAGCATATTTTGTTCAAAATGACTAGCCACATGAATTAACTTTATTCAAATTGTAAAGAACTCCTTCAAAAGCATGCTATACAACCCATTCCCATTCAATCCCGCTGTTTAAGAATCCACTAAAAAGACTTTGAAAAACATTGTGGACAATGAAGAAATTGCTTGTAACAAGCAATTTCTTCAGCGTCCACAATATTTTCTACCCGACAAAAGGCAAAGAAGATTACACAACAAAACAATGCTTTTCTAGCTTACAGTACTTTCAGCACTTTGATGTGTGTGTTTGTATGATTTGATTATGGTGGATATATTTTTTTGCATACATGATATATTGCAGAATTCTCACCCAATCATATATTGTTCGAACTCATTAGAATCAAATAATAGAGCGTCGTTAGGCGCGCAAAATATCGTAGCTACAGCTTGAATAAATTTGTAGTTACGACATTTTGTACTCCCAACGACAATAGGATTTAGTTACGGTGTTTCTTAAGCAAAATTCTTAAAACTTCTCTAAATTTTATGCTTTTTTGGAAAGAGTATTTCTTTATTGTCGCGTAGTAGAGATGGTCGCTTAGTAAACTTTAAATTTCATTCGCCTTAAACTTGTAAAAAAGCATTTTCATCATTTCGCTCTTTGTTTTCCTAAAGTCTTTTTATAAAAAAGGGTTTGGTAAAAAATGGCATTGTGTGGCTATTCCGGGACACGAGCGTGTGCAAAATTGATATAAAGTGCGCAAAAATACGTAAGTCCATTAGTACTTTTACAATTAGGTACAAATTGATAACTCTAATCTCAAATCTCTAAATGCTGGGGGGGGGGGGGGGGGGGAGGTTGTGTGCTTTTTTTTTTTTTTTTTTTTTTTTTTTCTTGTTGTTGTTATTGGTTTTTTTTATTGAGTTGGTATGTCTCTTTCAGTTTTAAGATCAATTCTCTCAGCCTTTTTTTTAATCAAGTGTTCAGCCCGAGCTCTAAAATGTTAATATGACCTACATTCATAAATAATACTTATTGATGCATTTTGAGTTAGTGATGTCGATTAGACATTGAAATAATAAAGCTTTTAGAGCTAAATATCTTTCGAATAGACGGCCCGCCCACTTACTCCGCTAATCCCACCCACAGACCTCCGTCAGGAAGTTCCACTTCGACATTAAACAGCGCTATTTTGGAAATTTTATGGTCAGTAATTGTAACAAAAAATGTTTAATGTCGACCGACACGTCGTAATCACGGCTTTGAACAAACTGTAGTTACGACGTTTAAGTAGCCAAACCTGGCAGCAAAAATGCCTCACATAAATGTCGGCAAATGTTGGAGTTCAAAGCTCACTTCGACTCTTAATGAATGATCTTATTGGTTAATTTATTCTTTGATTAAGAATAACGATCGGTCAATTATTCAGTTGAAAATCGCATTGCACAACTCATTGTCCCTCGATCCCGCAATTTAACTAGAGGAGGAAAGAATATCCGTTCAAATTATTTACAGATTTCTATAGAACATCCTTATTGCGCATAAATTTTCACATTTGACCGCACTTTGAAGTGTCGTCTGTCTGCAGCATCATTCCTTTGTAACAGGCTAGCATAGGTCGTCTTGTTACGCGTTTTGTTACATTCATTCTAGACCAGAGAACCTGTTCCAATCTGACGATCGATATTTGGAAACTGTCGTAGATAGGGCATGTTTACCAGTCTACTGTCGATTTTGCTTGAGTGATCATTTCGATAAAGTAACCTGGAATTTGATTGATTTCTGGTCACTCCGACTTAGCTCCAACACGAAATTCCACTTCGAATTAAACGGCGTTTATTTAAGAAATTTCTTTATCAGTAGGATGTAGCAAAAATGTAAAAAGGGTTTGGTTGGCGACCTAAACGTCGTAACTACAGCTTGAATAAGCTGTAGTTACGACGTTTATGTCGCCAAACACAAAAAAATGCTTCACATAAGTGTCGACTATAGTTGGAGTTAAAGGTTCACTTTCGGTTTAAATGAATGATTTGATTGGTCGATTGAATCTTTGACTTACTTACGCAATGCGTCCCCTTCCAATAAACAAATTTGAAGCGTCAAGCGAAAATGGCCTTCTTGGATGTGCAAGGAGTATCGGACTGTACATGCTGAGCGGGGTCCAGCTTTTGCGTTCCTTGTGGATTTTTGTTACATAGATTAGTCGTTCTAAGTTCTTACTTGTGAAATTTCGTAAAACCATCTCTAATTGGCCACTGCTGGATTCAATCATTCTTTTTTTTCAAATAAATGTTTTCCGCTTTGGTTTCTTGGATGGACCTTTTTCGAGCCGCCGTCATGGCGCAGTCGGTAGGGGATCGATCGGTCTCTCAAGAGATGTCATGGATCGATCCCCGGCGGCGGCACATATCTTTTCCGACATTTGTCTCTCACCAATGAGTGGATAATCATAAACCTATGTTGGATAGGAAAAGATGTAGTGGTAGTACTGGTGTGAGAAATACCAGGAATCCATTGTTACGTGCTTCAGCCGCCGCGATTTGACTGAAATACTGTTAAAAGTGGCGTTAAACACCATTCAATCAATCAATCAACCCTTTTCGACTTTCTTGGTTCAACTAAACGTGGTCCGTCAATCTAAAAGGGGATATCTAGGAATTGCACAAAACAAAAAACGAGTTCGGATTCAACAGAGGTTAACCAAAGTTTGCTTCATAATGATCATCCGATTATAGTAAATGAGCGGCATTTACTGGTCATTCTACCTTGCTATTTCTTTATCTTTAACTCCGCATTGTTCCTATTTCGTTATTAGATGTTGACAAAGATTAGCCTGCACATGTGTGCAGTTTGTTATTAGTATAAACCACCTGTTTGTCCCTGTTCAAGCCAGAGATTTTTTTCATCATTATTTAAATTTTCTAATGAAATATTGACCCGCAGTTAGTGCTACCAGTACTTTCAGTCCTTTGATAATCATGCATCTCTGATAAGAAATTTATGCAGCAGACCGAGGGTAAACGCATTACCAGACGACACAGTTTTAGAACTGCCAAAATTGAGAGGATTTGTTTGTTTGAATGGGGTTTTACGCCGCTTTCAACAATCTTTCAGTTATATCGCGGCGGCTGGAGCACCTAACAATGGATTCCTGGTATTTCTCACACCAGTACCGCCATCACATCCTTTCCTAGCCTCCAGCTGCTATCCCACATAGGTCTACGATTATCGACCCATTTGTGGGAGACAAATAGTCGGAAAGGATGAGTGCCGCCGTCGGGGATCGAACCCGGGACCCAAAATTGAGAGGAGTTGCAGATGATAATTAAAAGTTCATGAAATTTTTAGATTTTTCAACGTACTGGGTAAAAAACATTTTGGAAAATGAAAAAAATGCTTGTTGCAAGCATTTTTTTTCTTTTTTTCATTTCACACGATGTTTTCCTAATAATTGTTCTTGATTTGCACCAAAAAGCGTCATTTTGTGGGAATAGGTTAAAACCTTGATTTCTTTGATTGCCTCTTTTTGCAAAACTTTTTACAAACAAACAGAAACGAAATGCCAATGCCATCTTTTAGCTTAACCCTTTTCATGCTGAATAGTTTTCCCTTGAAATTGCTTTAAAAACAAAAGGATGAAAGCACTGGGGAAATACTGGTCCGTATTTCTCGAAAATTATTTTAAAATATAACTCTGGCTTGAAGGAGACAAACAGGGGGTGAAGACTAAGATCGGACTGCACGTATGTGCAGGCTGATCTTTGTCTATTCCTCCTACCAAAGCAGGAATATTTCAGGTTCAGCATGACAAGGGTTAAAACCAATTCGTTCAATAATAAACGTTGCGGGTTATCACCTGAAGAGTCTTAGTCAGACAAATCGATTGCCATCACGTGGGGCACGGGCGACCAAATCTCGTAACTACAGCTAAAATATGCTGTATTTATGACTCATTGTCGCCGCTTGACGTGAGGTTTATCTATAATCTTTATTCACCCAAATACCACCCAGTTTCACATTTTTGTTGCACTGAAGAAATTGTGTTCGCATGACTAATTTCGTTATTTTCAAGCTCTCAAAAGAACGTGAATGTTTCGTGAGTTTGAATGAGGATGAACACACCTTTTTTTCTTGCAAATAAAAGCTTTACCAACCACGCAACCAATAGAAAGGCATTTCTTTAATCCTGTTTAACCAAAAAGATCATCAAAGTGATGTTGTTGTTTTTCTGTAATTTTGAAGGTTGTTCTGAATCATCTCCCTTTACTTGGACAACAACAACAATGATAATAGCAAAAATATGGGGGAAAAAAGAAAAAGAAAAGAAGAACCTCTATGTCCCATGATATAGTTACCATTCATATCAAAATATTCTTTATTATGTCGTAATAGTATATGGAGAATATAAGAAACAAGAGGGCCAGAATGGCCCTAAAATGGCTCACCTGACTAATGTAAGATGATTCAAAATTGAAATTGGCCCAATGGTTACTGAGGAGAAGATGTTTAAAGATTTCAAAGTCAAAAACTGCCCTACCCTTCCAAGCCCTTATTTGGTCATCAATCAAAATTCTAGAACAACTTTTGAAAAGGGTCACTCAAGGAACATTCATACCAAATTTGGTTGAAATTGGCCCAATAGTTACTGAGGAGAAGATGTTTAAAGATTTCAAAGTCAAAAACTGCCACGCCCATATTTGGGCGTGAAACCAAATTCTGCAAACAACTTTTGAAAAGGGTCACCCAAAGAACATTCATGCCAAGTTTGGTTGAAATTGATCCAATGCTTACTGAGGAGAAGATGTTTAAAGATTTCAAAGTCAAGAAAGTGCCTGACCCTGCCACGCCCATATTTGGGCACAAATCAAAATTCCAGGAACAATTTTTGAAAAGGGTCACCAAAAGAACATTCATGCAAAGTTTGGTTGAAATTGACCCAACTGTTACTGAGGATAAGATGTTTAAAGATTTCAAAGTTAAAAAAAACTGCCACGCCCATATTTGGGCATAAATCAAAATTCTGTGAACAACTTTTGAAAAGGGTCACCCGAGGAACATTGATACCAAATTTGGTTGTAATTGGCCCAATAGTTACTGAGGAGAAGATGTTTAAAGATTTCAAAGTCAAAAACTGCCACGCCCATATTTGGGCATAAATCAAAATTCTGTGAACAACTTTTGAAAAGGGTCACCCAAGGAACATTCATACCAAGTTTGGTTGAAATCGGCCCAATGGTTCCTGAGGTGAAGATGTTTAAAGATTTTAAAGTCAAAAACTGCCACGCCCTGCCACGCCCATATTTGGGCATAAATCATAATTCTGCGAACAACTTTTGAAAAGGGTCTACCAAGGAACATTCATGCCAAGTTTGGATGAAATTGGCCCAATGGTTACTGAGGAGAAGATGTTTAAAGATTTCTAAGTCAAAAACTGCCATGCCCTGCCACGCCCATATTTGGGCATAAATCAAACTTCCACGAACAACTTTTGAAAAGGGTGACCCAAGGAACATTCATGCCAAGTTTGGTTGAAATTGGCCCAATGGTTACTGAGGAGAAGATGTTTAAAGATTTCTAAGTCAAAAACTGCCACGCCCTGCCACGCCCATATTTGGGCGTAAATCAAAATTCCACGAACAACTTTTGAAAAGGGTCACCTAAGGAACATTCATGCCAAATTTGGTTGAAATTGACCCAATGGTTACTGAGGAGAAGATGTTTAAAGATTCCTAAGTCAAAAACTGCCACGCCCTGCCACGCCCATATTTGGGCATAAATCAAAATTCCACGAACTACTTTTGAAAAGGGTGACCCAAGGAACATTCATATCAAATTTGGTTGAAATTGGCCCAATGGTTACTGAGGAGAAGATGTTTAAAAATTTCTAAGTTAAAAACTGCCACGCACTGCCCCGCCCATATTTGGGGGTCAATCAAAAATCCACGAACAACTTTTGAGAAGGGTCACCCAAGGAACATTCCTACCAAGTTTGGTTGAATTCCGCCCAGTGGTTACTGAGGAGAAGATGTTTAAAGAATTGTTGACGACTTCCGACGCACGACGCACGACGCACAACGGACAAAAGGTGATACCAAAAGCTCACCTTGAGCACGTTGTGCTCAGGTGAGCTAAAAGTAAATTACTTTTGCGATATTAAATTTAGTCTGAAGCATGCGTTGATAGCTATCAAATTACTTTCAACAATGCAAAATTGAAATGGTGTTCTTAACTTGACTTAATACCTTTGTCACTTATAGTCATCTTAATTTATTAAGCAGACACCAGACGACAAATTTTCAGACAGGTCCAAATTGAAAGAGGTTGCAGACGACAGTTTAAAGTTTCGGAAATTTTTTTATTGTTTAACTTCCTGGAAAGAAAACATTGTGGATAATGAAGAAATTGCTTGGTTCAAGCAATTTTTTCATTGTCCACAATGTTTTCCAAGGCATTTTCTTAAGCAGCGTCAAAAAGCGCGATTCTGTAGGAATGGATTATGGCCTACGACTCAAGAGTGAAATGAATCCGTTGAATAGTTTTGACATTACATGAGTTGATATTAAATTAGTGAAATAGACTAAATGAGCTAAAGCATATGATAACGCCTTTTCGTGAAAATGACGTCACATCATGCTTGCATGACGGCATTTTGCAAACGCCGTTATAATTACATTTCATGAAATATCTTATATAGATAAAATTCGTTTTATCGCAAAAAAAAAAAAAATAATAATAAAAATAAATAAACAAAATAAAATAATACTAATAATAATAAATGTCGTATTATAGACGGACTATCAAATTCGTGCACATAGAATACCGACTTTATTGCAATTGTCATCTAAAACAGATAAAAACGACGAGGCAAAACCTCGTTTTTTATCTGCTTATCGATGACTCGTTTGATTAAGTCGGCATTTCATGACTGCTCACTCAATATCCACTATAGATCTATTATCTAAAGTTGAATGATTCCATCTTAACTGAAACGAAAAAAGACACACACTCGGAACCTTCCCCTCCCCCCTTTGTTCTTCTTTATTTTCTAACAACTCTTAGAAGAAAATAACAACACAGCTCACATTTTTTTTCGAAAATGAATATACATCTAACACATGAAAATCCATATAACACGTGAAAATCAATAAAACATGTTCAGTACTGTGAAAAAACTATCATATAAAAAGATGACCATTACTTTGAAAACAAAAACAAAAAATCTTAGGTCTGTCGAAAAAATATCACAGTCACTTCCATCACCACCACCAACAACAACAAACTATTGGAATCATTGTAATAAAAAGGGGCAATTGCTGATCACAAACAAATTTTCCCATTCCGGAATTATTTTCTATCCTAGATTGCCATCAGTTTTCAAATCTAACCTACTTTTTTAATCATCGTCTACAACCTTTTTCATTTTGTACCAGTCTACATTTTTGTCGTCTGGTAGAGAGTTTTTATCTCATTCGTGTACGTGACTCAGCGGGAGAAAAAAGGACCTCCCAGGGTGCTACGAAATGTATCCACCCTGATCATATTCCTTTACACAGCGTAGACTGATCAGACTGGAACATTTTCGCTTTTTTAACGATTTTCTGAGTCTAGAATTGCTATTCTACCTTACTGTATATCAAATGTAAATTTTCCGCAATGTTTTCTCAAGTATAATATTAAAACAACGTAAACATCAGGGATTGTGCGATAGAAAAACTTGTGATAAAAGGAGAAATTACTTTGAACTCCTTTCCCTGTAATGTTTTACGAAGCCCTTTTCTTCATTGCGTCAAAATATGGGATTGTTTGGTAACGGATTAAAAGAATCACGTGAAGCGTAAAAAGTCATTCAAAAAGTCACTTATGATCAGTCACTATATCAAGTCCTCTTATTGAGGATTCGACAGGTTTCAACGATAATTATTGCGCCCTTCCTTTTGAGTGAATTGGGGTTTTGTGGGTTTTCTTTCTTATTTTTTTTTCTTTTTGTGTGTGTGTGTGTGATACTTGAATTTTTTATTCAAAATCATAAACCGTAGATGTAGTGATAAAAAAACGGCCGTTTTGGATGGGTAGGGGCCAATCCTTTTTTTTGTGGTCGATTTTAGAAGTTTCAAATAAGATTTAAAGAGATTTTGTTGTTGTTGTTTTTGTTTTCATGGAGGTATGAAACGAAAATCCAATCACACTGTATGAATACGCGAAGCGGATTCATATATAAGTGTGATTAGTTTTTCGTTTCATGAAAACAAAAAATAACCGCTTCATTTCTTATAATTCAATCACATCAAGCGAAAAAAATAAATGCAACTTTTTATACTTTTTCATGGAACTATTATGTGTGCAAGCCTACAATATAGCTGCGTGCTCAAATTTTTATTCGTGGAGTAATGATTTTTTTTTTCGGCCAGTCAGAACACTATTTTTGATAGACGCTTAAAAATAAATTATTGTATAATTCATTTTATTTGACTATTCACTTATTCTCCACTCGATCCGATATTGTCGGGGTTTATCGTAATTGACGGATCGCTGGCCCCGCCCACTAAACTCAGACAGGAAGTTTCGTTTCGATATTAACCCCTGTCATGCAGAATAAAATCCTGTTCAGAATTGCGTAAAAATCAAAGGGATGAAAACACTGGTAGTACTAATTGTTCAGTTGTCAGTACCTCCTTTGAAAATCAATTTCATAAATAACTCTTGTGTTAAAAGGACAGACAGGAGGTATAGACTAAGATCAGGCTGCACTTATGTTCAGTCTGATCTCGGTCTATACCTCCTGCTAAAGCCGGAATATTCCGGATTCAGCATGACAAGGGTTAAACGGTGTTGTTTTGCAAAATTTATGGTCAGTGACATGTAACGCTTGATGGGCGACCGGAACGTTTCAACGCTCAATGCGCCAAACCTACAAAAATGCTTCACGTGAATGTCGTCCGATGTTGGAGTTCAGTGTTTACTTCCGGTCTAAATGAATAATTTGATTGGTTGATTGTTTATTTGATTGACAGCCGCGGTCCGTCAATTATTTCTTAAAATGAATCTGTATCACTTTATCTCAAACAAAATAACTCGAAAAAAGCGGGCTGAAAAACGTCATATTTTTAATGTAAGCAACATAATTTATTTAAGCCATTCATACACAACGACGCTTTCTGACAACCCCTAGAGAAAAAAGCTTAAGCTTTGGAAAAAAATTGAATAATGAAGAAATTGCTTGTAACCAGCAATTTCTTCATTATCCACAATGCCTTCTACCGAAAAAGTTTTTAAAAATCTATCAACTTGAAATTGTCTTCTGCAGCTTCTTTCAGTTTGGACTATTCTTAAATTTAGTTGTCTGTTAATGGGTTAAAAAGTTCAGAAAGTTTTACTTTTGGATATGAAAAAATAGTGCGATCTTTGCCCGGACACTTACAAGTGCTTAAAATGTGGGTAAAACTTAAATTAAAACATAGAGACATGTCAATAAAAAAAACGTCGGTCTCGTGAAATATCAAAGCAAATACAAGATGTTGTATTGCTATCGTAACATAATATGCCACATTTATTCACTCATTTCCTGGAGAGGAAGGACGGAGATGGGTCCTTGACATTTCGTCGAAAACCATTTCGCCAAAACCGCCATTTCGTCGAACGCGGACAGGTTTTTCGCAGAAAACCATATCATCATAAGTCAGCTTTGTCGAATGACAATTTAGTCGAACTTCGTCGAAAATTCGTCGAAATTTCGCCGAAAGATTAAGCTTATATTTAACCCCCCTCCCTCTATGCACCCGAAGGAGAGAAAGGGTGGAGAGAGGGGGCAGACAGCGAGAAAGACAGCGAAAGAAAGACAGAGAAATAAAGAAAAAGAGAGATATGCAGTTAAAGAGTGTATAAAAAAATCATATAATGTTTTTGAAATGAGAATATGTTAACAATCATTTTGATAATTTTACACAAATTAATAAGCTTAAGTCTTGTTTGTTGCATTCATTAGCCATTCAAATCTATTGACTTTATGTCGCTGTAGATACTTATACTTAAGTGAGATTAAGTTTTTTCTTTCAATTTTTTGTAAAACTACATTCAAAGATATAATGGTAATCATTTCCGAACGAACTGTTGCAGAGATGACAGACTATTTCTCCTTTATCATTGTTATTCCATTGCCTTACTACAATCGGTATAGTCTGGGATTAATTGTACGAGGTTTAAGAGTGCAGGATGAACATTCGAAAGATAGGTTTCCTGTTAAATTAGTTTGTAAGAGTGGCAACTATCATTATACTGTATTTTGCATGTTTTTGTTAAACAGTAAGTTTTAACTACTTTAAATTTGGCTTTCATTTGGAAAATTTGGTTGTTCCAAATAGTTGTCAACTCGCATTTAATTGGTATGTTTTTGATGGACTCCGGATATGTTTTTGATGGACTCCGAAGGCGTCCATCAGTGTTACCCAGTTTGGAAATATCCAGTAGGATGTTACTAGGTTGGAATAGAAGTAGTGCCCAGTTAGGTTCAATTTTTTATTTTTCAAAACTTTTCTCACCCAAACAACTGTACATTTTAAGAATGGCGAAATACGAGGATTCTATATAATTCGTAGAAGGCGTAAGGAATCCTCTTAAATACGAAAACACCCACCAATAGCCTGCTTAGCGTAGATGCGGTCACGGTTTCAGAGCTTAGATTTCTAATGTTACTGAAAGACTCGTTAGGTGTATCTAAATAATGAAATTTTAGAAGTACATGTATATATTGATAACAACTTGTTGGTAAGGAGTTGTGAGACGACACTTTGAAATTGCTAAAGAATGGGGGGGGATCTTTGTGTCCAGGGTGGAAAACAGGACACTGAAGAAATTACTTGTCACAAAAAAAAATATTGTTCGCAATGTGTTTCTAGGTTTTTTGCTAGAGTGTCGTTAAAAGCGGGATTAGTTAAGGAAATTGGCGGGTACATCCGTCGACTACAACGAAGCCGGCTCCATGTGTTATCAGTCTAAGTGGGGATAGGCTACGGCCGAGTGATTGCTACACTGGTACCGCCGTCGACTGTAACAACGCGAGTTAAAGTCGACAAGTGTCTGCAAGCTTGTTTGAAATTCAATTAATCTTTCGTTATTTGACAAGTACGCGATGCAATCTTTTTTTCTATACCTCCTTCTAAAACAGGAATATTCCGGGTTCAGCCTAGCAAGGATTAAGTCTACTCCTTGTCAAACATCTTTAATATCGCTCAGCTATTTCCATCAACCAGTATTCACATACAAGTCCAAAACAAACATGTTGTCCTTGAATTTCACAAAGAGGGCTCGGATTGGTCGAAACGTATATCTCGTATATCTCTCCTCCAATCATTGTCTTTGTCATGTAATTTAATGGTACTTGAAAACTGGACTAGTTGGTTTACTCGGACCCAAGAAAAAACTTGAGACGACAATCAGTAACCCGGTTAAGACGGTTATCAGTCAGTTAAATAATCCGCATGACAAAACAAGGCTGGGTTCAAGATGACATAACCGTGACTAGCGACCGTTTACTTCTTGAAACCTGCTTTTGAAAAAAGCAAACGTGCTAAGCAGGGTACCATTTCTTAATCGTTAGCGTAAGTGAGGGTTTGAACATCCAGAAGATAACAAGGTTGCTTTGCTGATTTCAGCACATATTGTTGTTATTGCGTGTTGTTGAAAATCAATGACAAACTTGTTTTTTTAGTACGTCAAGAAATTAACTCGTTTTGTTTTGTCCCGATCTCTATCCATAAGTTCAAACAATGTCCCAACTTCAATTTGAAATAATTGTTCAGTACGCAAGCAAAACGTCGTAACTGCATCTTTGATAAAGTTGCAGTTACGTTATTTTTCTCGCATAATGACGAATTCACCAATCGCTGACCAACTTTCTCCATTTGCAACGCCCATCGACTCCGATAGGAAGTCCTCTTCGATTTTAAACGGCGTTATCTTATAACATTGGTCAGAGGCATTTAGCAAAAAGTAAGAGTAGTTGGTTGGCGACATAGACCTCGTAACTACATTTGAAAAAGCTGTAGTAACGATATTTAAGTCGCTAAATCAACAAAATAGGTTAACAAAATGGCGGCCAATGTCGAAGTTCAAAACTTATTACTAGTCTAAATGATTGATTTTATTGGTCGACCGGTTATTCGATTGACAGCCGCGATTGGTCAATTGTCTGAGGCGTTTAATAATTCTTAGCTACCTCACAATGGAATAGATATTGATTATAAATAGGAGATATTGTTTGAATGTTTATATATCGAGGGCTTAGAGCAAAAACATAGTATGGCTCTATACATTGTATAGAGCCATACTATGTTTTTGCTCGAAGCCCTCGATATTACCTAGACTATGTAATTAACCATCTATAAACAATAAGAAACGAGGCTCTACCGAGTTTATTTACTTACCCCCCCCCCCCTCCCCTCCCCCTTTCTTGTTTTAGTCATCCATTTTTTTTCTTTTTAATAGTGTTTCATCAATTATAGGATCACTGGGATGTACTATCTCGGGTTTGTACGGGATACGGTTTACCCATTCCAACACTGCAAAATTTTAGGTTGGTCCAAATTGAAAGAAGCTGCAGACGATAATTTCAAGTTGATGGAATTGTAAATATTTTCGTCTTTTGGGGTAGGAAACAATGTGGATAATGAAGAAATTGCTTGATACATTTTCCACATTGTTTTACAAAGCTTTTTTTCTTAGGGGCGTAAAAAGAGGGCTTATGTGGGAATGGGTTAACCCTTTCCCAAATAACAAAAATTTAGACTAAGATTAAAAGAGGTTTCACGCAACAAAACAACGTGGATTTTAATTGAAAAATATGGTCCATATGAGCTAGAAAAGTTTTTTTTTCTTTTCTGACAATGTTTTCCACAGATATATTTCTTCGTCGCTTCATCTGTGGGATTATTGTTATAAAATGTTAAAGAAGTGTCCCGAAATATATATGTTACCAGGGTTCATACATTCAGAGTGATACAAATTGTCAAAGTAGTTCAATGCCCCATTTAAAAATAATAATAATATTGATGATAATAATAATGATAAAAAGCACGGAAATCCCCGAGATAGATAGCTGATTACAGATTGCAATCAAACCATATATCGTCAGTGTTATTCAAAAACCTCGTAATAACATCTTTGTTTAAAGCTGCAGTTACGAGATTTTAGAATTAAACCAACGATATATATACAGTACATTTGAGTATAGAATAGCTTTAGCAGTTTAACTTTTGGCATCATGTACTGGAATAAACTGCTACAAATACGAAAACCGGAATACGAAAAACAAATGTTCACTCTGTACCCTTTGGCCTAGAATCGTGGTATTTCTCACAAGCTCTAGATAAAAACGGAAAGGTGGTGGAAATAATCTTGAGACGTACCCCGCGGCATCCGCTTTGCTTCCGTTATGTGAAAGTGATACATACGCTTCACGTTTCCAACGTCATCTCGGTGATCAACATCCGCTTCGAGCCGCTAGACTTCCTATGAAGATCCGTAAAACATCCCCGCTGTTTTTGCAAATCTTCGACGATAAATTGCGACATCCATTTCTTTCAAGCAGATGACAACGGATTAGTCTTCTTAATTTTGCCCTTCCGCTGTATCCAGTTAACATACGGATACTGTGTCAATCGGCCGATGAGACCGGATCTGTAAGGAAAAGAGTGGGTCTTCAGTGAATCTTATTTAACTCAAATTTCACACAAGCACTTATTCCAAACCAAATATGTGCATAATCTATTTTTGTTGCAATGCATTCACTATTCTTGAGTTATCAAAATGTAGCGGCATCCATGATAGTTGCACTGGAATTGCTTTGAATTGTACTGCCGGGTTCGATCACCGGCGGCGGCACATATCCTTTCCGACAGTTATCTCTCACCAATGGGTAGATAATCGTAAACCTAAATTGGATAGCAGCTTGATGCTAGGAAAGGATGTAGTGGTTGTACTGGTGTGAGAAATACCAGGAATCCATTGCAAGGTGCTCCAGCCGCCGCGATATTACTGAAATACCGTTAAAAGTGGCGTTAAACCCCAAT
Source organism: Fragum fragum (assembly GCA_946902895.1). Taxonomy (NCBI): domain Eukaryota; kingdom Metazoa; phylum Mollusca; class Bivalvia; order Cardiida; family Cardiidae; genus Fragum; species Fragum fragum. The sequence continues at coordinate 52,264,675 of OX336372.1, read as the reverse complement.
CAATCAATCAGTTGAATTGTACTGCATTGTATTGTATGTTACAATTGAATGAATAGTCTTTTTCTACGCTCAGCATGCTCAACCGACTTTAAACTTGTATTGTATTGTGTTGTATTGTATTGCACCGATACATTTCGATTTCAGACGTACCTTACTAACGCACCGACCTCCAACAGGAAATTCAAGTTAAATATTAAACGGTGTTGTTTTGCAAAATTCATGACCAGTAACATGTAAAAAAAAAAACTTAAATCGATTGGATTGCGACCTGAACGTCGTAGCTACAGCTCAAATGAGCTGTAGCTACGACGTTAATGTCGCCAAACCAACAAAAAAGCTTCTCCCAAGTGGACTCAACGAATGACTTGATTCTTTGGTTGCCAGTCGCGATCCGTGAACTGGAAACTCGGTGGTTGTTTAACTCTCAAATGGGTAGAACATTGTAAACCTAAGTGGGAAGAGTAGCTGGAGGCTCGGAAAGAATGTAGTGATAGTACTGGTGTGAGAAATACCAGGAATCCGTGGTTAGGTGCTCCAGCCACCGCGATGACTGAAATACTGTTAAAAGTGGTGCTAAGTCCCAATTAATCAATTAACTCTCTAAATGACATTTTGGCAGCAAAAATATACATGTACGAGAAATGGACAATAACGTGGAAAGAGATATCATTTGACACCCCCCCCCCCCTCGACCCACCCCCTTCGCAGACTGAGCCTGGTCCCTGGTCGTTCATCCCGTTTACCCTTTTAGCCTCGCGTTAACAAAGCCGCGTATTTCACGAGCGATTTCTTATTTTTCACAATTTTTTTCTCAAGTATAAAAACAGAGGAACGTAAAAACTAAGGATTAAACAGATTCGATCCCCGACCTCGGCAACTATCCTTCCCGACATTTGGTGGATAATCGTAAAGCTTAGTGGAGGCTCGGAAAGGATATAGTGGTAGTACTGGTGTGAGAAATATCAGGACCCCATGTTAGGTGCTCCAGCCGCGGCGATTTGACTGAAATATCGTTAAAAGTGGCCTTAAACCTCACCCAAACAAATAAATTGCCTTAACCAGTGCTTTGGTAAACGTTTCACGATCGGAAAGCTAGCTTTTAAGACAATACAACAGACTTCAATAAATTAAGACTTGTCCAAATTCTAATAAGTTGCAGATTAAGCTTATTGATTTCACAAATCTTTGTCTTTTTGGTAAGAAAACAGTTGTGGTAAACGAAGAAATTGCTTGTCACAAGCAATTTCTTCAATTTCCACAACGTTTCCCAATGTCTTTGTCTGGAGGGGCGGGGAAAAAGGGGTATTGTATTGGAATAGGTTAAGACAAGACATCAGACCGAAAAAGGCAAGTACTGTTGCTACTTATAAGTACTTTAACTCG